>DWBL01000002.1:0-11195 GCA_018230845.1 Muschampia leuzeae | reverse complement strand
TATATTCTACAGTATTTAACGACAGAGGTCCTAAGTTATTTAAATGTCTCTCACGTGTAACTTTAGATGATTCTTAAAACGAGCATTATACCATCGCAGTGGCGTGACATTAAAATCGTTGCTATACCAAAACTTAATACAGAATCCAATCCTGTCCCTAAAATAAGACCTATATCACTTATATCTTGTATTTGTAAAATTTTTCATACACTCTTAGTAAAACGGCTAGAATGGTATGTAGAAAAAAAAGAAATAATGTCCTTTGCTACTGTTGGATTTCGGAGATGTCGATCAAGCCTAGATTGTTTAGTTAGATTAGTATCTCAAATTCAATTAGGGCTAAGTGATAATGATCCTACTGTGGCATGTTTTTTAGATATTGAAAATGCATACAACAATGTATTAATAAATAAACTAATCACAACACTGAATGACCTCGATGTTGGCAAAAATATTTGTAAATATTTATGGGAATTTTTGAGTGAGAGGCATTTAAAGATATCTGTTGGCCATCAAAATAAGAATTATCTATGTAGGTGGACTAATACGGGATTAGCTCAAGGTGACCCTTTGTCACCCTTGTTGTTTAATATTGTTACACATAAAATTTGTAAACAAATTCAAAATGTCTTTACAGCCCAATACGCAGACGATTTTGTATTGTATATAAGTGGTAGTAATATGGTCAATAACGTAACACATCTTCAGGAATCTCTTAACTTTGCAACTTCATTATTAGAAGAAATAGGTCTGCAAATATCATATAATAAAACTAAAATTTGTGTGTTTACGAGAGGGCGGAAAAAGCATGATATAAGGCTTAAAATAAATGGATACACATTAGAAACTGTACCGGATATAATATATACTTAGGCATATATATACTTAGGCATGCATCTTGATGCATGCTTGCGTTGGGGAAACCATATAAATGACTTATGGCAAAAAACACAAAAGTTTTTAAATGTATTTAAAGTTTTGGCCGGCCCATCTTCGGGTATCCATCCAGTTCATTTAAGAAAATTATATTTTACTTTAATAAGAAGTAGATTTGACTATGGCAGTTTTCTTTTTGATAGTAGTGCACAGGTTCATTTATCAAAACTAGATAAAGTTCAAAATCAAGCTTTAAGAGTCATAGGCAGCTTTATCAAAAGTACACCCATACATGTTATGGAAGCCGAACTCAGTATTTCCCCATTATATTTAAGAAGATTATATTTAGGTTATAAATGCTGTTTAAAAGCACAGTCATTTCAAGAAAATCCTGCTATTACTATATTAAATAATCTAAAGAATATGCGCAATAATAGATATTGGAACAAAAAAAAGAAACCTTTATTAATGACTGTATATACTGACACATGTAATAATGAGAGTTATGCTTCAAAGACTCTAGATATGTTTACATTAGATACTTGGTTAAGTAATATAAATGTTTATAAATTTGTATGTACAGATCTTAAATGTCTTCAAACTTCAAAATATTCGCATAATTTCACCGTTTTAAAACACAATGTTTTATCTGAAATTAATGAAAAATATCATGGTTTTCATCAAATATATACTGATGGGTCAAAAAATAAAAATGGTTTAGGGGCTTCATTTTATGATTGTCATAATAAGGATAAATACATGTTCAAAATATCTGTCAACGTTAATATTATGACACTGGAACTGATTGCGATTTTGAAAGCAGTATCTTATGCAATAGAGAAAAATATAACAAAAATAGTAATATTGACTGATAGTAAAAGTTCATTGCAACATATTATTTGTTGTGCTTCTGGACAAAGAGGTATTTCTGTAGCATACTCTATTCTCAAGCAATTATATAAATTACAAAATCAAGCATCAATAGATCTGAAGTTGCAATGGATACCTGCTCACATCGGGTTAGCAGGAAACGATGAGGCTGACTTGTTAGCAAATAAAGCTGTTTTGGAAGGAGTGCCAGTAGATATTAAACCAGACTATTTAGAACAACTATCGAAATTCAAAATTATTTGTTGGAAAAATTGGAAAACTTTTTTTGACCGTAGATCCATAGAAAAAGGAATTTGGTATAAGACAATTCAATGTGAGCCTCCTCGTATACCATGGTTTATAAATGTAAATATTTGTCGAAAATTAATTATAATTGCATTTAGAATTAGATCTGGACACATGCCCTTAAATACATTTGCATATCTAATGAAAAAAGTACAGTCGCCCAATTGTTATTTATGTAATAAGCAGGAAGATGTACTGCATATTTTGTTAGATTGTAAGCGCTACCAAGATAGAAGGGAGGCATTGATGAAATCTGTTTGTGTGAACTTGTTTGAGGTTGGTGCCTTCCAGAGCATTCTGGCAGAGCCAGCTACTGAGGGCGCGAGGCAGGTTTACGCCTTCATCAATGACTCTCTTCTATTGAGGAATTCAAATAGAAATTAGTTTATAATATGATGATGTGCATGTATATGTTGCGCAAGGAAATAATGGGGTTGCCATATATGTCAATATATTAAAACCCCTAAATAAATAAAGATTTAAAAAAAAAAAAAAACACTAGGTATGTATAGAATTATAAAATTTTATTATTATTACAAACAATATTTTATATATAACCTTTAAATATTGTTTCAGGCATTGCAAAGTGGAACCACATAGAACAGTTCTATGAGATTGACCATCAGAATCCACATTTTGTGTTTGAACCAGCCTTAACAAAACAACACCTGCAACCAAATGGAAAACAGAAAATGAAAGTTCGCTTAGCTGCACAAGTTTTAAGCTATTCTGTTGCAGCAGGATTATATGCTAGTTAGCCAAAGTAAGGTTTAGCATGTTGGTTTTTTATTTATTTACTTAGAATAACAATTATGTTACTTGCTTAGCCAATTGGCTTAAATGAATAAAATTGTTGAGAGAGAAATGAATGGCAAGTCAAATTGAGATTAATTAATTATTTCAATAAATTATTAATTTATAGTATGTATTATTAAATATTACATAGGTACATAGGTATGTATCTATGTAATGTGATGTAAATAAGAATGCTTTACCCGAAATAATAGGTTTTATTTAACAAAACTAAACAACATTTTTCTACAGACTGAGTGACAAACGATGACATAGTTTTATTCTTAATCCGAACAATCTATCATTCACCACATTCTTCCCTGGGTCATATTGCAGACATAGTCATTCAAGTAACCCGGGGAATGACGCAGCCTCGTGGATCGGCGTATCTCTGGGTTCTCCAGAGTTGGTTCGGTCCGACTTTCACTCGTGTCTGGTTGCTCTTGAGCTTCCTCCCATTCCTCTTTTTCTTCCTCATCTAATTCAGGTAGTCTGTTCCCACTGGGTACTAAATGGCGGTTTGCAACTACTGCCTCACGCCCATTGTCGTAACGGATACGGGAGTGCTGTGGGTTTCCTTCAAGTAATTCTACCTCTTCTACGATAGGGTCGTATTTAGTCGTTCGCCGATGATTTTTCAACAAGACACGTCCGGGACTATTCAACCACGTAGGCAAAGATTGACCACTAGCAGAGCGCCTAGGATGTAAAAACATCCTTTCATGGGGGGTGCAGTTAGTCGCTGTACATAGTAAGGAACGGATGGCATGTAGGGCACCTGTCAACACATGTTCCCACTTAGTTATTGGTAAGTGTTGCGTCTTCAGGGCCAATTCTATAGTTTTCCAGATAATATCATTGTATCTTTCTGTTTGGCCATTTCCTCTGGGATTGTAGGGTGTTGTATAACTCGTTACTATGGATTTTCTGTGTAAAAACTGTTTCAAATCATCTGATAAAAATGTTGCTCCCCGATCGCTATGAACATAAGTCGACATACCAAACAGCGAAAATAGATCTGTCAATTTATCTTTAACTGTATCTGAAGTAAGATCTGAGCAGGGATAAGCAAATGGAAAGCGAGAATATTCATCAATTATTGTTAGAATATAACGATTGTTTGATCCGTCTGTTGGTAAAGGCCCTTTAAAATCTAGAGAGAGTCTTTCAAAGGGTGATGTAGCCTTAATGAGCGTGTCATTATTTTTATAAAATCGTGGTTTTAATTCAGCACATACTTGACATGATGATGTTATTTCTTTGACTTCTTCGATTGAGAAAGGTAGATTTTTAGTTCGTATCCAGTGAATCATCCTCGTTACCCCTGGGTGACAAAGATTCTCGTGTAGTGTCCGCAGATTATTCCTCGTAGTAATAGAAGCATTTTGGTTAACTCGAGATAGTGCGTCAGCAGCTTGATTCTCTTTACCAGGGCGGTATATGATATCAAATTTGAAGTTAGCTAGTTCTAATCTCCATCGTTGAATTTTATCATTTTTTATTCTCGAGGAATGTGTTTGGTCGAGCATAAATGCGACTGATTTTTAGTTTGTGATAAGTCGGAATATTCTTCCACAAAGAAATTGTCGCCATTTCCTTATTGATTCAATTATAGCAGTTGCTTCTTTTTCGATAGCGGGATAGTTACGTTCGCAGTTCGAGAGCGTCCGAGAAAAAAAAGCAATTGGTCTTCCTTCTTGCGTAAGAGTACCAGCTATGGTATGGGCTGAAGCATCAGTTTCTACTGTGAAAGGAATTTTGTCTTCAATGGCATGAAGAGTAGACTGGGCTATTTCTTGTTTAATTGTGTTAAAGGCTTTCGTAGCTTCTTTAGTCATCGGAAAAGTTTCAAGTTCCACAAGTGGACGTATTTTACTTGAAAAGTTAGGAATCCATTTAGAGTAATGTGCAAAAAGTCCTAGAGTTCGTCTAAGAGAAGCAGTACTCTCGGGAACAGGAAGCTCTAGAAGTGGACATAAACGATCAGGGTCAGGTTTCATAATGCCATTGTGAATGCTATATATAACCAAGAATGTTGATTTTGTCTTTGGAAAATTCACTTTTATCTAGATTTAGTGTAAAATTGTAGCGAGTGGAGATGTCAAGAAAATGTTTTAATTTTTGGTTGTGGTCTTCTGAATCTTTTCCACACACAGTGATGTCATCAAGGTATGCAAATATTCCATTAGTATTCTCTTTAGATAGAATTGTGTTTATGGCCCGCTGGAATGCCGCAACCCCGTTCGTTACCCCAAAAGGAATAGTACAAAATTGGTAGAGGTTTCCATCAGCTTCGAAAGCAGTGTAAGATTTTTCATGTTCCATAATTGGTATTTGATGGTAAGCGCTCCGTAAGTCAATTTTGCTGAATATGCGAAATTTCGCAACATTCGCTACAATGTCTTCTATGTTTGGCAAGGGATAGGAGTCCAATTGAGTGAACTTGTTGATGGTTAAAGAGTAATCTATACACATCCTCTTTTTGTGATTCTCGGTCGATGTAACTAGCACCTGAGCTCGCCAAGGTGATAGGCTAGGTTCAATAATCTTATCGTCCAAGAGTTTCTTGGCTTCGGCCCTGATGAATGCAGCATCGTCTGATGTATGTTTTCGTGACTTAATTGCAATTGGTCTGCAATCTGGTAACAAGTTCGGAAACAAGCTCACGGGGTCGATATTTGCATGTGCCAGTGAACATAATTTTAGCGAAGCATGAGGTCCACCAAAGTGCATTACAAGTGTATTATGCTTCTGCAGAATGTCATGCCCGATTATGACGTCAGCGCATAGTCCTCGCATTACTAAAAATTCGGCATCAATACTTTGACAACAACAACAACAACAAAATCCTCTTTATTGTACACCAATAATATAAATAATATAAAAACAAGAACACGTATAAATTGTACAACAGGCGGTCTTATCACTAATATAGCGATCTCTTCCAGACAACCTTACAATATTATAAAAGAAAAACATGATTAAGGAAATAGGGTAAGGTGCACGAGAAATAAAAAATAAATAAATAAATGATAATAATAATAATGATAATAATGTTACATCCGTAAAGATCAAATATACCTAATATGTTACGCAAAAGGGAAATAATAATTAAGGAAGATAGCGAAAATAAAGGAAAAGAATAGTATTATTGGTTACAAGTAAGTAAGTAATACTCCTTCACCTGTCTCTTAAAAGAATCCAACGACTGTGCACGCCGAATACTCACCGGTAAGGCATTCCATAAGTGCACAGCCTTTACAGTAAAAGAGTTTTTGTAGAAGGAAGAGGAAAAAATAGGAGGAGAAAGTAAGAGATTAAAATTAGAGCGTAAAATGTGTTCATTATGAGAAAGATGCATGTATGTGAAACGTTCTTTTAAATAGGAGGGATAACTTGAGTCAAACAGTACACAGTATAAAGCCGACAGAATACGGGCATTCCGGCGAAGCCGAATTGGAAGCCACTTGAGCTTACGACGATATTGAGAGATATGATCATATTTCCTTATACCGAAAATAAATCGTATACAGACATTTTGAAGACGCTCAAGTTTATTAAGTTGCACTCAGTTAGATCTAGATAGGAAATATCTGCGTAGTCAAGAATAGGAAGGATTAGTGAATTACAAAGCGCAATTTTGGTAGCGATGGGCAAGAAGTTCCGGAGTCTACGGAGAGAACCCATAGCCGCGAATATCTTTCTACTAACCTCGCTGATCTGAGAACACCAGGAAAGGTAACTATCTAAGTAAATTCCAAGACTCTTAACTTTTTCATTAAATGGAATATATGTCTGGTCTACCATAATCCTTGGTAGATCTACTACTCGAATTCTTGTAAGAAGTCTTGAACTACCAATGATTATAGCCTGGCTTTTGGAAGGATTTACTTTTAATCCATATGACGAGCACCAAGCCACTATAAGAGAGAGGTCTCTATTCATTATGCTGATAGCTTGTGGTAAATCCTCGATAGGGCATTGATAGTACAGCTGTAAATCATCTGCATAAAGGTGGTAGCGAGAAGAAAGATGAAGACTTATCGTATTGATGTAGATAGAAAAAAGGAGAGGAGACAGCACGCCACCTTGCGGGACGCCGGCAGTAACGCTTAACCACGACGACTTATCGTCGTTGAGCACCACACGTTGACGACGCCCACACAAGTAACTTTGAAACCAGTCAATCGCATTCGGAGATATGTTAAGTGAGCGTAAAGTAGCAAGTAGAATGTCGAAGTCTATTGTATTAAAAGCATTGCTGAAATCAAGCAACGTCATCAGTGTCACCTGTTTGTTGTCCATTCCAAAGCGAATTTCATCTGTGATTTTAAGCAAGGCGGTAGTCGTACTATGACCAGGACGGAAACCGGATTGGAAAGGATTTAGTAAGCTATGAGTGACCAAGAATGAGTTCAGTTGATTGTAAATAAGCCGCTCAAATACTTTAGATTAAAAAGGAAAAATTGATATCGGACGGAAATCAGAGCAGGAGGTGGGGTTGGACTTTTTGGGTAACGGAATTATATGTGCGTCTTTCCATATAGTTGGATATGTACTGGACGAGATGGAAAAATTTAGGATAAAAGCAATGACAGGAGCAATGATGTCAAGTATAGGAATGATCATTTTACGACTAATGCCGTCGCTGCCCACAGAATCAGAGCAAATAGAGAGTACGCTCTTCTTAACATCACTAATGTCAAATTGACTAAATGAAAATATAGGAATGTTAGGAGAAGGAAGTGAAGACAAGTTTGTTAAAGTTATTTGTTTTGCCAATCTATCGAGGCAAGAAGATGTTTGGAAAGACTGATTTAAACAGTTGAAGTCGATTGTATTTGGTAACGAGTTATTACGTGACTTTCCTACTCCTAAAGACCTTAGAAATTTCCAGACCCTGGCAGGGTCCTGATTTTCAACAGATTTGTGAATGTGGCGTCGCTGAGCATCTTTACACACCTTATTGCAGTGATTTCGGACAGATTTATACTTAGCCCGATTCCTATCACTTGGATCTGATATATATCTGGATTTAGCTTTATTCTTCCGTGTTATTATCACCTTAATATCCTCAGTCGGCCAGGGAGCAGGAAGATGCCGTACACGAATTGGACGAACAGGAGCGTGCACGTCGAGAAGTTGCACCAGAAGTGAGTTAAAAACAGCAACCTGCTCATCAACACTGGCCGCATTATAAACCACACTCCAGTCAACTTTAGTAAAGTCATTCCGAAAAACTTCAAGGTCCATGCTACCAAAATTGCGCTGATATAATATTCTTAACTTCATTTTGGGAGGTTTCAGCTTGTATGAGAGATAGACTAAGTCATGATAAGAAAAGGCCTCGGCAGCAAACTGACCATGTTTATAGACATGAACAGGAAAAGTGACAATAATCAGGTCAAGAAGTGAAGGAACAGAGTTTGGAAAGAGGTGAGTCGCAGAGAGAGGAAGAATTTGTAAATTTGCTGCCTCGACTGTTGATTTAAGCCGATCAGCCCTTATATCATTTTTGAGAAGACATGTGTTGAAGTCCCCCATTATAATAGTATGAGAGTATATAACAGTATGAGAGTATATAACATATATTGACCTTGCAGTTCGATATTTAACATACAAGTTTCGTTAACAATAGAGACCATGTGTGTGGCAGCCATAGTTACGGTTTGCTTACAAGTGTTCTTGTTTAGTTTGTAAGTCTCAACAAGGCGACTGTTAATAAAATTAGCTGAGCTTCCAGTATCAATTAATGCTTTGGCAGTTATAGATTTATTGATTAAGATAGAGATGGTTGCTTTACTGAGATCACTGCTAGCTGCTATGACATGTGATAAAGATTTGTTTGCAGTATCCATTTTAATTTCCAGGCTCTCATCCTCACAAATCGCAAGAGCGTTCTGTTGTTTAGTACCACTCTTACATACTTTTGCATAATGACCCCTTTTGCTGCAAGTCAGGCAAGTTGCAGTAAAAGCAGGACACGCACGACGCGGATGCCTTTTAGATCCACAAAAGTAGCAGTCTTTGATCACCGATGCTTGTTTGGGTATGGCAGTGGTGTTTACGAATATGCTACTTGATGGTTTTTGATATAATTCGTTGTTGATTTGCGCCATTTCGAGTGCGCGAGCTTGACGTTGTGCTTCTTCTAAATTTAACGTGGCGTTTTCTTAAAGTCTCTGGCGGATATGAGCAGATGAAAGTCCAGCTAGAAAGGCATCTCTCACATAATCGCTTTCGTTTTGCTCAGCAGTTACAGCCTTAAAAGCACACTCTTTAGCTAGTAATTTCAGTTCTTGTATGTATTTATCTATAGTTTCACCTGGATTTTGTTGCCTTCTGGTTAGTTTGTACCGAGAGTAGACTTCATTACCCGGTTTGATAAAGAGTGAATCTAGTTTTTTAATAGCATCATCATAGTTCTCTATATCACGAATATAGCAAAATACATTTGGAGATAGGTGATTTACTAAGAAATGGTATTTCGTATCATTGCTGCAAGATTTATTTTCCGTTTGCACAGCCGCAAGAAAGCTCCCGAAAGTATTTTTCCAATGCATCCATGGGATTGAGTTGTCGGTTATTGATGATGATGGATCTGCGTCGAAACGTTCAGGGCGTAAGAATTTATCCATCCTTTTTGTTTTGTTAAATAAATTGATGTAAATAAGAATGCTTAACCCGAAATAATAGGTTTAATTTAATAAAACTAAACAACATTATTCCACAGACTGAGTGACAAACGATGACATAGTTTTATTCTTAATCCGAACAATCTATCATTCACCACATAATGAACAAGACAATAAATAAGCTGTAAATTTGGAATTATAAACAGACACTTCAATTTTATTTATCTGTAGTGTAGTTAAGTAGCAAACTAATCACTCAGATACAGGTCGTACTACATTGCTACTACAGAGTGTATAGAGCACAAGACTAATATAGTACAGACTACCTGGTATCTACACACACCCAGACAAAGCAAGATTTGACTTTATTCACAGCGGGTTATAAGGGAGTTAATAGTACCTACCCATATTGAGTTCTCATTCATTCCCTTACTATATTGAGTTCATCACTATCAGAAAAAGGCTTATTAAAGATAAAAAAAACCTATAATAATGTTGTACCTTATCTTCCTATAATTGATAAATAATGTTGAAATCTCCTGTTGTAGTGACAGAACGAATATTATACATATTATGGTGGTCATTATTGAGTTATTGATAAAGTTTTTTTTTCATTACTTTCAGATGAATTGCCTGGAGAAGCTATAGCGACTGCAAATATTGTTGCAAAGATGGATCAATTATTTAATTCCATGAATCTAGACACGTCGGATTTAAAAAGAGGAAAATTATTATTAACAAATATGTCCTCAACCAGTCCTCATTTAACGTTTTTTAATAAAATTAAAACATTTTTTAATTCCATGAGATTTATAGGGGCAAGAACTAAGCCTCAATCACAGGATGGCTGGTTGAGGACTCTTAATGGAATCGAAAGATTATATTCAAATTTAAGAAAAAGAAATATAAAATCTCTGTCTGTCCGCAGACTTAACCAAGGTCCTCTAGAAAACTGTTTTGAATGTATAAGAAGTAACTGTGGTTGCAATCCAAACCCCACTTCAGTACAATTTATCGCAGCTTTTAAAACCAGTATACTTACAAATTTAATAAATAATAATAATAAAAACAGAAACTGCCTGGATGACAATAATGAATTATTAAGTGATTTTAAAGTGTTCCTCACTAAAGGTTGTGAAGAAACAGCTTTTAGTAAAGAACGCGACATTGAAAATATAGAATTTAAAAATGATGAAGAATTTGACATACCTCAATGTTCTGGGGAAATGCAGGCATGTGCATATGTTTGTGGGTTTATAAGTAAGAAACTTGCCTCAAATTGTAGTAATTGCAAAAAAATCATGCTTGCTGATCAGAACAGTGAGGTATGTCATTTATTTACTACATTTAAAGAGTATTCTGATAAACCTAAGTTAAATTACATCCAGCCCAGTTTCTGTATAATGGTTGAAAAAGCTGCGACGTTAATTCATAATTATTTAAAAGATAACTCATTTAAAGATGATATTTTATCAAATATTAAGGATAAATGTAAAAATTTAAATACTGATTGGCTGAAGGGGTGTGAGGAGCACTTTGAATTTAATTTTAAAGAAATGATTCAAACCACAATTTGAATACAAAAAAATAGGGGATTTTTGGATGAAGCTGCTTCCTGTTATAAATTATGCATAGTGCCAGTTAACACAGCATAACGTGGACGTATTGCTGACAACGCGTCGATGGCGTAAACTGCATAGTGCTGATCATACAGAG
>DWBL01000001.1:0-11690 GCA_018230845.1 Muschampia leuzeae | reverse complement strand
AGTTTGGTGTACATCTAGTCGAATTTATAGACAAAATAAGGGATAATTATAATACCACCTTAGCGTTTGAACATTTTTCGAAGCTAGTGTTGACTATTCAGCACTCGTATTTTGTTCAAAAGATAGAAAACATACATGAAAAGAAATTTACAGAATGGTTCGAACAATACGAAGATGTAACACGAGAATTTCTTGTCTTTAGATATCAATTTAGATCGCTTATAGACAATTTCTGTTTGTCTATCATAATGAATTCCATAATCGAGTACAATACAGTTTTTATCGATTCAATGCGTTATATTCAAAGGGAAGAGATAAAGGCATTGTGCTATTTATACAACAGTTTTGAAGGCTTCAAGGGATTCTTAATCGATTTAGAAAACGAACTCGTCCTTGAATACACCTCAGACAATTCGATTGAAATTATAAGTGAGCAAGAAATGTTAGAAGTTCTTGACAAGATTACTAAATTCAATTTAGAGAATCTCAAGCTTATGAAAAATCTAATAGAGAATGATTTTATCAATTTGCTGTATACGCTGAAACGATTTAATTATTCACCAGAGACTATTACAAAAAATTTTATAATTGATTGTGAGAAGATTTTAGACGACTATAGGAATTGCAAAGCCTTTTCTATCCTTAAAAAATTAACTGGAGAGCTAACAGACAAATTTATACTTGAAGAAGTCTTGCTCGTTTGTAGATTTGAAAAAGAAGAATTTTTGGATTTTAATTTCTTTCTAAAAAAGTTAAATCGCTTTTACGATACTAGTGGCTGGGAATGCCAAGAAGCCATAAAGTGTATAAAAGATTTAATGGAAGACAAAGTACGGGACGGTCCACTGTTTAAGATAATCTCAAGGCTTTACGATGCGGATTTGGATCTTTAGGACCAAACTAAAACCTTTTTATTTCAAAATATAAAAAAGGCTATTGATAAGATTGGAGCATAAAAGGGAAAAAATAAGCATTGATGAATTATTATTTCTTAAAAACAATCGTGCAAGTTTAGCATAAAATCTCAATTTACAGCTAAAATAAAGGTCAATGTTATCGATATGATATTTTTCATCATATTTAGAAATTCGCCCAAATAAAACTCTTTTGTGTAGGTGTTCCGCATAAGTAGTTCGTTGGGTTTTAATCATCACTCTATTTATCTTGTTTATTTCTTCCTCCAACTCTTTCTGTACATTTTGCAAATATTTGTTTTTATCGAAAATACAAATCTTGTTAATCCCCGTAAAGCCATATTTATTGGCCAATCCGGCCTTATTTAAAGTGTCAATATATAAAACAGCCATATTAACTTTGGATGCAAAATGTTTTAAGGCTATATAATGAGAGTTTCTCCTCTTATAGTCAACCAAAACCATCCACTTTCCTTCCATCATATTTTTTAAATCACTTTTGCTTTCAATTACAACAAACTTGTGACCAGTTGGTTTGTGCATTTCAACAGATTGTTCAGGAGAATTAGATTTTGTAGATTCTCTGAATATGTACAACAAGGCTGTTATAATCACCCAAAAAATATTTGTTTTTTGTCTTCCTGTGTGATTCATGGGATAAAAAAAATAAGACTTTATATACCGAAATATTCATAGTTATAAGAGGCTGCTATTATTCAGGCCTAAGTTTCCGTAGACCATCATTAGTGTATTAGATAGATGGTAATTTCTCATAACCCATGTTGACCTATAAAAACCACAAGGTAAAAGTCTGGCTCAAAGACGGTGCACTTATAGAGGGAATAATGTTAGGAACAGACGAAGAAGGGAATTTGCTACTTTCAGATGCCGATGAGCGCTATAAAAAGACGGAAAGAAGATATTTGGGCTTAATCGTAATAAGAGGAAGTCTTATTAACAATGTTAAAAGTGTTTTTAAAGTGCCAAAAACAAATCAGAGCGATGGATCATAGAAGAATTATAATTATTTGATAACATTCGTTGATTGATGCTGTTTCACCCGCAAACAAAATATATAAACTCGGCTTTAAATCGTCTTTATAAGTTTTACAATCTTAGCTAATCTTTGAATATCGCAATTACATTATGATTTTAATATCATCGTATTTTGTATCAAAATCTCAAGCTATAATCTATATAAAATGAAATTTTTGCTTGCAAGATATGTTGTGGATACATTTTTACGTAGTCTATGGTCCTTTTGATGACTGCAATTATTCGCATACTGCAGATTATAGCAGCTTAGAAGGGGAAATAAGCGATACTTATGACTTCAGCACTACTTTTGAACAGTTAAAGGAGACCTGCATCCTTTATCGACTTAAACAAACACCATCTATTCAAGAAAGTGTCGTAAAAAGATCATCCGGCATTGAAAACAACCAATCTGCCCCGCGAGATACAATCGAAGTACGAAATCTTATAAGAATTGCCAATAGAAGTCTAGAGACCACGCAGAACAATTTAAAACCAGAAAATAGGACCATTAAAGAATCAAAGGACGATGCTTTATGTTGCTGTAAGGTTAAAAACAAATTGAATATTGTATCTAAACGTGATAATAAACTTAGAAAGATCGGCCTGTGCAACGATATCTTCGAAGAGCTAAAAAAAGAGGATGATTCGCTAAGTTCTAACTGCAAGTATAAGCGATTAAGAGCGTTTCTTTCTATTAATCCATTAATAGACGATGATCAGAAATTATTTATAAAGCATAAAAAGAAAATGCTGGACATTATTGGGAAGTTCGAAGAGTTATTTGTCGCCACACGCAATCTTAATCGTGAGTTAATGTCAGTAGAATTTAAATTCGATGTCTATGATTTCAAACATGCAAGATGCAATGATTATATCGATATTGATGACATTATTTTTGTGTATAAACACACTAGTAGGATTTTAAAAAGGAAAAATGGATTGTTAAACTTGCCCTGTTTCAAACGATATGCGTTAAGAAATATTTTAGTAGCAGAGGAAATAAGAAACACAGTACTAAAAATTAGTAAATTGTTAATCGAGCGCAGCAAAGATTACAATTTGTTGTTTCCTTTGATACTCTGTCTATTAAATAATTAAATATTTATTCGCTTAGTTTAGTGCCAATAGGAACATAAAGATCCCTTGTATTAAGATTCTTTCTAAAGATAGGGAACTTGAGATTCTTAGCATTAAATTCAGCAACCTTACCAGTCTTAATTTCATTGTCAGACAGTTCTTTAATATCAATTATAAAGATATCGTCTCTCTTATTTCTGATTCTGATGGCTGCCTCCCTATAAAGAAAATCAAGAGCAGATACCCTAGAGATAGCCCTGAATTCTCTATAAGAGTTCTGAAGTCCCTTTTTACACCTGTAAACATAAGATATTCCATAGTTTTTAACCTCTCCAGTAACCTCTTCCTTAATTTCCTTTGAATCTACTAAAACTAGATTAGTTGGCTTAAGCTTGTACTTTTTATTCAAAAGTTTGAAGAACTTTGACCTAGCAAAAATATGGTTTTTGGCATAGACAGTAGCTTCGTATATTTGTGGCTGTGGGTTCTTTTCGGTTGGGTTAAGACAGGCCTTTAACCTAAACTCTTTGTAAGTTGGTGTCGTAAAATTGACTCTTGAGAAATCCATAAGGGTAAAAATTTTAAGAAAAAAATAAATTTATGGCAAAAATAAAACTTACATAAAATCTTTATAAAACTTTTGAACAGCTTCCCTATTGGTATTTAGAAGTTCATTGGCTTTATTAGTCTTGGATTGAATCATCTTCTTAAGATCTTGATAATTTTCCTCGACATATACAGAATTTCCTGGTTGTGACAAATGAGTGCTTTTGTTTTTGAAAGGCATGGGGTAACGCGAATTCCATGGGCAATCACGTTGTGTAAAATGGAATGTTAATTGCTTAATATAGACATACAACGCCCAAATCTTAAAGACTATGTGCAAATGTAATATCACATTTATGTTTTTTCATGTTTGCCAAAGATTCTAAATGATAGTTGGTCTTACAAACCTCCTTTTTACCATATGAAGGTCTTGTAACAACAATATGTTATCTAATAGGTTTAAATCATATTTCTTTGTAAATTTTTTTTTACAACTTATGTCCCGTGTTAGCTACATATTAAATTTGAAAAGATAAAGATTTTGTGAGCGCTTGTAAAAACCACTGAAACGATAAAACCATCATATTAGTTATCAGCTAATAATGACTGCATAAATACAGCTATTTTATTCCTTATGTCTAGCTACTTCAGTTAATCTTAATCATTTTTATTCTCATTGTGTAGTTAAATGGGACTTTTGTTTCCTTGAATACCGACTATTTTAAGGCTATAAATGCCCGTTTTATAAATAAACAATATACCTTATATATCTTTAACTACAATCAGCATTCTTTGTCTGTTAGTTTGTATTTCCCTTCGAGCAAACCCTCAATGCCACAAGTAGAAATTTCAATAACCTCACTGCAAACTTTATTCAACGATATCCAAAAATGTGACTCGAAAGTCTTTAGTCAGAGTCTTAATGCATTAGTTAAAAGTATTAAGACACAAAATATTTCAGAAGAATTCATACCTTGCCTTATAGTCTTGACTATGTGCAAAAGACCTCAAATACCTAACAAGCTAATTTCGTTTTTTAGAAGAATTTTTGAGGAAGTTCAAGAAAGCGAGACGGGCAAAAACTTTATCATGGATGTTTTTGGGGAGCTTATGCAGTTGATTGACTCTAAAATAGTGAGAGCCAGAAGAAATGCTTTGTATCTATTGAAGGTGATTACTTCAGTAAATGGTCTTACTGAGCTATTGGAGACTTCAGTCTTGGAGAAGATAGCAGAAAAACTTTTTGATAAAGAAAAGACTGTGCGTAAAGAAGCTTTACTTCTTCTCTCTAATTTTCAAGATAGTGTAGTTCACGGAAATACACCAATTTTGAATCTATTTAAAAACTTATGCCGATTCGATCCGAGCAATGAAGTGCGTAAGATTGCATTTCAAAACCTGACACTTAATGTTCAAACTTATAAGTGCATTATTGAACGTTGTATAGATGTGAACTTAAGCATACGCTCTGTATTTTTTAAAAAGTATCTTAACAAGATATCAATAAGAGAACTTGACTTCGACACTAAAGGCTTCTTATTTAAAAGGACGTACTCGGAAAGGGAATTCAATGCTGTTGGGTACCTTATAGATGTAATCGTGGAACAATACGACCTCCCAACAGAGTTTTGCAATGTAATTGAAGATTTTTATAGTGAGAAACGAGAAAACATATTCAAAAAATTCATTTTTAGATTATTCGAGCTTTATGATTCGCCACAGACATTTGACAAATTGGAATCACAGCCAACTCTAAGCTCATCCCTACTATACTATTATTATCTTAACCTTGTCGAAGAATGTACTGGGAAGGATTATCTTGAACTACCCAATCTTACTAGGTTTACCGAATTTTTATACTTACAGGCCAAAGCTGTCGATGTACACGGGAATTTAGAGATAGTCAGGGTGCTATTTAGGATAGTTCGAATGTATGATGTATTTGATGATGAGTCGCGAAAGATAATCTCAAATACAGTTTATAAGCTATTAAAGAAAGAGGTAAATGAAGGTATATTAGAAGAGACTGTTAAATTGTTGTATTCAATCGATGTAACTTTAAGTGATAAACTGTTCGGAAGTCTAATTTATAAGAATCTGGAAACAAATATTGACTTTTCCATGTCTATATCGCAATGTTTAATGAAACATTCTACAAAAATCGATAATATACAAAAGGCAATTATTCAAGAGATCGTTTTAGTTAATTTAAGTCATGCAAAGTCGCCGTTAATTCTCTTTTATTACTTAGCTTTGGAATTTGATCAAGAACTATTTGAGCTTTTACTGTCTTCAAAGGAAAGAAACAAAGATTTTCTTGCAATGTTAATAGATCTTACTTTAATTTATAAAACACCAAATCTAACTGAAGCGGTTGTAAAAGAAATCGGCGCCCATCTTGAGGATGGAAATGTAGATCTAATTATTCCGGTATCTAAATTTGTACTTGCAGATGGTCTGTGTGACAAAGATTTGATTGCCAAGTACCTGAAATTTGCACTTAAGACTTATTATTCAACATCTAATGACAAGATTCAACAATATTTAGATGTTTTCTTCCATACATACTTTAATGCGGAGTCGAGTATGTTGGTATCTGTTTTCTTTTTTGTCTACGAATCTTTAGAATCTAATCAACGAATTTTTGTCGATCAAACGCTATACTGGCTTGAGAATTCAACAAAAAGGGAAGCTTTACAGCTGCTTTTTTATAATATATGTCTTAATTTGTACATCTATTATGAGAATATTAAGAATCTAAAGGTCTATCTGGGTATTTTAAATAAGATTCAAATGGACGAAAGGTGGACTGGACCATTAACTAAAAAGATTTTATTTTGCTGCTCGCAACTATTGAAAAAAGAAACAAACAAAAAGTCCGTTGCAGATATAATTAATCGCTTAATGCTATTAGACGATGGTGAACCCATCTCCCCTGAACACCTACTTGAAGTCAAAACTGATTTACTTGTTGGCTAATTAAAACTTTATGTCGCTATCATTGTATTCTAATTCACATTTATTTAACCCCAAATGGAGTTGGACACAAATCTTATGCTCTTTACATACTATAAAAATTTCTTCCCCGTAAATCAAATCGTAGAATGGTTAGAACTTGACGAATTTAGGGAGATATCATTTTGTTTGAGAGACGATAAGTACCTTAGGTATCTCACTTTTCACGATGCTGAAGAGTTTCACGCCAAATTAATTTCAACGGTCCCTTTAAAAATCGATATCGGTGCTATTTACAATGTCATTCCTGCCAAAAACATAAGCAAAGAAGTTGTTAAGCGAGAGCTTGTCTTCGATATTGACTTAACTGATTATGAAAGGAACTGCTGCGAGGGCAAGATGGTATGCCATAAATGTGTCATTTTGATAAAAGTGGCTGTTGAGATTCTAAGCTATTCGTTGAGATATGAATTAGGATTTAAGAATTTCGGTTTTGTGTTTTCGGGTAGAAGAGGATTGCATTGCTGGGTGAACGATAAGAGCTCTAAAGAATATCTGGAAAATGAAAGAGCAGCTATTATCAAATATTTTGAAACATGTTGTGAAAAAAACATCTTTCCTGATGAATATACTGCAATATTAGAGAAATACAGTGAGTATATGGATTATCAAAACTTTGAGGATGTAAAAAAACCGTATAAAACAAAGGATTTGTACAAGAAAATGTTTATCAAACTCGATAAAAATGTAACTGTCTCGCACATCCACCTGATTAAAATGCCATTTTGCATACATCCCGGTTCTGGAAGATTATCTGTACCTATAGATCCCGAGGAGATTAGTTCATTTTCCATAGAAGACACTCCAACACTTGAATGCATCATAAAAAATCCAAATATTTTAAAGAAGTACATTAGAATTCTTGAGAGCTGGCTGACATAACAAAGACAATTAAATTTTTATCCCATGAAAAATCGATTACATGAATATTTAGCATACAATAAAGATTGCAATGATATATTTGAGATGGTTGTTGATTTTCTTAGTTCTGTTAATAATCCGACGTATAATCCACAAAACCATTTTAATAAACTGCAATCTTGTGTCGAATTATTTTTAACAAGACGTTTTTCTTATGTTGAAAATGTGACAGAGGCACAGACTGACAACTTAATTGAGAACTTGGCCAAAGAATTGGACTGTCTAGACATATTTAAAGCAATAAAACAATCATTCTCAAGCACAGAGTCTGAAATAATTGGATTTATTATATCCAAAGTCCTCAAAACGGCCAACATCAAGCATTTAGCTCTTCTTGTAGTGTTACTTAAGAAGGACCACATAGAATTATACGCTCCAGGTATCCTGTCTTGTGTGTTTAAATGGTTAAATTCGCATCTTTATGATCAACTTTCGTTGTACATAACGTGTTACATTCTAGAACAGGATATACAATTTGATAATGTGGCAGAAAACATCATAACTAATCAATTTGTAGATACATCGGAAAAGATTTATATTCCGCTCTGGATCATACTAGCGAAAAAGTTTAAAACAAATAGAAAACATTACATTGTAAAACTCATCACATGCGATATTTCTATTTCAGAGGAGTGGTATAATATTGTAAATACTAACATTGAAGAGCTATACACCCCGATACTTGTACGTAAACTATTAGATGCCAACAGATTCAAATTTAATCAAAAAGTATATGACATCCTTAAGAATGAATACATTAGAGATGGTCGACACAAGGATTTAATTCTACACATTCAGGAAAGGTTCGAAAAATACGTTAAAGATCCTATTTATAGCCTTTTGCCTATTTCTCACTATAGTTTAAGCCAAGTCCTGTGTAATTATACAAAAAAGGGCACAATAGACTACGTGAGAAGAGCTCTTATTATTGAGAAGGGACTGTTTATGGCCAAGTTTTATCTATCATGTACAAACAATGATATTCGACAACTCGTCGAAGAGGAGACGGATATTGAGTCGATACTGGAAGAAAATGAAAACAAGATATTTGAATGGCTTTTTGTCAAGACTGAACGAATTGTGAATAGCTACGAAAGTAATGTCGATCATCTTACGCCTCTCCAATACAAATCAGCATTAGATTATAGTGTAAATGATGCTAAAATAAAAGACCTCATCCTTGCGAAAATAAATGCGGAACTTGGTTTCTTAAAACTTCTACACACTATTTACACGTTTAAGAGCATTCTTAAGAATTCGCCCATGCAAGACATAGCTTATACGTTGCTGTCGGTTTTCCATAAAATCAAGAATAATATACTAGCACTGGAGATTTTAAAAATTATTAAACTAATCGTCTGTGGTGATGAAGATTTGTCAAAGGCCTTTTTGCATAGAATCTTTTATGAATTGTTGTACTATGATATAGATTGTGCCAGAATACGAATGACTAAATATGAAATTTTTAATTGTTTAATACTAAGATGGTTCGTTATAGATAGAAAATCAAACCTAAAAGACTTTAGGCTAATCACAGACCTTAACGGATTAAACTTGGTGCATTTTAAGAGTTATACCGAATTGGTCGATATAAACGCAGTCGATAATGTCGTAGATTCATCGGGCAGTGATAATAACCAATTAAACAATGACAATGTGTTGATTATATGCGCTAAGTTATGGGAAGAAATAAAATTTACACCAGAAAATATGGAGATTGAGAGCTTAATAGACCTTCTGACTACTATAGTGTCTTTAACAGGTACATTTTATCAAAGACGACTTCTATCTTCTCGGCTATTCGAAAGTATATTAGAAAATTGCAATGTCAACGGTAAAACAAATGATCTCTCAAAGCTGCTAAGTAAAATGCTATGCGTCTTCGACCTGTCGAGTGAGATGAGAAACAAGTTAGAAGGAACTATAAATAAGTTGCGATAAATAGTAAATAACTTCGTGATTTAAAATTTTTTGTCATAAAATAATTAAAAATACTTGTAGCCCACGAAATTCGAAGTTGAACTTGTAATTTCCATTAAATTTATCAACAGACTTTTTTTTAATAAAATAAAAAAAAAAACACTCCGAGCGGGACTCGAACCCGCAATCTTCTGCTTAGAAGGCAGACGCGTTAGCCATTACGCCATCGGAGCTTGTGATCTAGAATTATAATGTAAGAGTTTATCTATCTACGTACTTTCTGTATATTCTTGTACAAGAAACTGTTTTACAGCCATTAAACCTTCAATCCAAACAACACCATGAGCTTACGTTGCACTTTTTTAAATCCCTTTAAATTTCACCCTAATGAGAGAAATAATAACATTGCAAATAGGACAATGTGGTAACCAAATGGGAGGAGAATTTTGGAAAACTATTTCTAAAGAACACGGGATAAATAATGAAGGTTTTCTCGTTGATGACTCTGATTTAAACGATAGAAAAGACATATTCTATTACCAGTCTGACGATAATAGACATATACCAAGAGCCATCCTATTCGATTTAGAGCCTCGCGTGCTTTCAAACCTGACGAACCTTTTTAACAAAGAAAATATTTTTATGTCTAACGAAGGTGGTGGTGCCGGAAACAACTGGGCTCATGGGCATTCAGTAGCTTTAAAACATAAAGAAGACATCTTAGAGATTATCCAAAGGGAGGCTGAAGGCTGTGATTCACTAGAGTCTTTTATAGTAAGCCATTCTATAGCTGGCGGGACAGGTTCTGGCTTCGGGTCTTTCCTTTTAAAACAACTAGCCGACGAGTATCCTAAAAAGATAAAACAGACTTATTCTATCTTCCCAAACAATATCGAGTCTTCCGATGTTGTAGTCCAGCCTTATAACTCTATGCTTACGCTTGAAAGGCTTAATGATTTTGCTGACTGCGTCATTGTAATGGACAATGCTGCTCTTGGGAGACATACACTAGACACTATGCGTATTGAAACACCTACTTTTGAACATATTAATTCATTGGTATCTACTGTAATGAGTGCTGCAACCAGTACTATGAGATTCCCTGGGTATACTTTTAGTGATCTTTCGTCTATACAGTCAACTCTTGTTCCTTTTGATTCTTTTAAGTTTATTATTCCAGCGTACACGCCATTTGTTTTTGATCAAATGTCGAGAATTGTAAGAAAAACTTCTTGCCAGGAGGTTTTAAGGAAGCTTTACTTGCCTAATACAAAGCTTGCTACTTTTGAAACTACAAAATCTACGGGTATTATTAGTTCATTGAATATCTTACAAGGTGTAGAGGAGGTAAATGATGTACAAAAATCTATTATTCGCTTATTAGACAGCAATCTCATAAACTTTGTGCCTTGGATGCCACAGTCGCTGAACACTTCATTGAATAGACCAAAATACAAAGGCCAAGGCCTACAGCGTGTCTCTGGTCTCTCACTTACGAATACAACAGGCACGAGTAGTTTATTGTCTAAGATAGTCGGCCAATTTGATAAACTAAGGAATCAAAAGGCTTTCGTTGATATTTATCGTAAGTTTGGTGTCGATCTACCGCATTTTGACGAGTGCAGAGAAAAAGTTTGGCAAATAATCGAAAATTATTCAAAGGCGGAGCTTCCAAATAACTATTTATGTCAATAAAATTAGTCCAAAGTAATTTATTAGATGTACCTGCTAAGGGATTTAGTGGCATTGTTTATTAGGGAGGCCATTCCCTTGGGGACTTTCATTCCTTCAAGTGTCTCGAATGACCTAGTAGGCAACCTTTTTAACATTATTTCACACTTATTCTCCATTATAACTCCTTCGTATACAAATATATCACTCAACAAAAAGAGTTGATCGAACTTTTTGTAGGCTGTTTCGAGTGTGAGCTTCTTTGTTATTTTACATAAAGCGCCTACAAACTCTTCAAAACAGTTGGCAAGAAAAACTTCATTGTTTTCCTTGTTGGAGACTAAAATTACACAAAGCTCGGGAGTTTTATAGACAAAAAGTAAGTTATCATCGAGAAGACAAATAGGGTCTCTTTCTTCAAGAGCCTTCTTTATTATATAAAGAAGTTGGCTTTCGGCTATATTGTAAATTTTCTTGTACAAAATGTTTCCCTTAATGTCAGTAAAAATTAAACCATCAACGTCGGCTATGGGCATTAAGGGTACTTTTATGCAAAGACATAAACATTATTTTAGAGGCGATTGCAAG